>JAJGRW010004333.1:0-28681 GCA_025461045.1 Carex parvula | reverse complement strand
TCTACTACCCCACAAAGGGCGAATCGTGGCACAAAAAAGCATGTCAATGAACACCTGCCACCGCTTCCGCGAGAACCTCTTTCGCCGAGAAAGAAAGTCAATGGATATAAGAAGGGTTCGCGCTCGACAGAGGGGATTCATATGTGATATCTTAATTTCATTTAGTGCATAGTAGTTGGTTGTATTGTTTTGTGGTTTTTGGATTTGTGTGCATGTAAAAATACACAGTTGCGTAAGAGCAAGTTGTACTGGTAAATGCTAATTTTTTTTCTTTCCTTTTTTTTGTTTTTTGTTTTTCTAAAATGATTTTAAAAAAAAAATAAGAATACAATCAAAATCTATTCTTTGAAATATTAACATTTCTATTTAATTTGTTGGTTGACATTTGAAACAGCTTTTAATTATTGTTTCCTGCACGCAATTAGTTGGCATCTTTTCTATATATAGTTAACCAAAAATGCCAAGTAACAACTGTTAAAATACTCCTTTTCTATAGTTAACCAAATTCTGCATGGGTATATATAGCTAGTGTTTCGGTTGGTTACAAAGTCCAAATAAACAAGCAAAAATCTGGTAATGAAATGAATATGAATGTGACATATTCCAAGGAGAAATTTAAAAAGACGCTAACAAAATTTAAGCAGTAGAAGTCTATAGCTGTGAGTGTTTTTAAATTTCGGTGGGTCTTGATCGATATCAAGCAAACTTTATTATTATTTTCCTGATTTACTGTGTTTTATATATGTAAAAACATGTTTGAATAGGGAACATCAAAATTATGTAGAGGACCTCATACCAGTTTGTTAGTTCACTTTGCTGAACAACAACACTGTAAAATTTTAAATAAGTTGACTGGTGTCTTGATAGGAGTAACAATTTTTATTTATTTTTCTGTTTCAGAAAAAAGATAGTGAGTATATCATAAAAGAATAACAAAAGTACATTTTTTAATGAACTAGGCCTATTTCAACTAAGGAAATATATATATATATATATATATATATATATATATATATATATATATATATAGAGTGAGGCTATGGTGCTATGCATAGCACCAATGGCTAGTGTACTACGGTTCAATATGGTACTTTTTAAAATCCTAACGGTCGATCCGAACCGTTCAATGTGATATCCATATGAATATGTACTTGCAAACTAAATTTTATATTTTTTTGAATTTTTTTACTATTTTTTTAGATAGGTAGAAAAATCAGTGTTTTCTGAAAATTCTGGACCATCAAAATTCTACCTATCTAAAAAATAGTAAAAAAATTCGAAAAAAATATAAAATTTAGTTTGCAAGTACATATTCATATGATTATCGCATTGAACGGTTCGGATCGACCGTTAGGATTTTAAAAAGTACCATATTGAGCCGTAGTACACTAGTCATCCGTGCTATGCATAGCACCATAGCCTCACTCATATATATATATATATATATATATATATATATATATATATATAGTAAATCTAGGGTGTGATGTGTTCACCAAGAGAGTTTGGTGAGCACAACTTCAGAAGTCTATTTTATCGATTTCAAAACGGTGAATCCAAACCGTTGAAATCCATCTACGTCATGAGTGATGCATGTACATGACTTTCGAATTCATTTAGTACAAGGTCAAACGGTAAAAAAAAAAAATGAATCTTATACAAGTTATTTTATAATTTGTTTTATGTATTCATTTTTTATCATTTTTTTTACCACTTGACCTTGTACGAAATGAATTCTAAATCTTAAAAGTTTGCATCTATCTGCATCACTCATGAAGTAGATGGATTTCAACAGTTTGGATTCGTCGTTTGAAGTCAATATGATAGAATTCGGAGTTGTGCTCGGCAAACTCTCCTGATAAGCACATGACACCCTAGCTTTGCTATATACATATATAGAGGATATATAGAGGTTGACTAATATCAAAATGTTTGTTCTGGAGCCATGGTGCAACTAATTGGTTTTCTAATTTTCAAATATCAAATGGTCGATCTGAACCGTTAGATGGGATCTCTATATTAAAATGTGATTGGAGACCAAATTTTATATTTTTTTGGAATTTTTTTACTATTTATTAAGCCAGTTTTAAAATCGCTAATTTTAATAAACAATGAAAAAAATTTGGATCATTGAAAACAACGATTTTAAACTGACTTAATAAATAGTAAAAAAATTCCAAAAAATATAAAATTTGATTTCCAAGCACATTTTATTATAGATTGAATATTGAACAGTTTGAATCGACTGTTTAGACTTTAAAAGTGTAAAAACTGAAGCGTTTGTTCCACGGCTCTTTTTGATATTAGTCAACCTGTATATATATAAATTTAAAGCCTGCAATTATTTGCATCCTTGGGCTGACAATTGGGTTTATTAACTTTAGTGGGCTTGCCACTCGTATCAAGATAAAAATCTAAAACATTACAAAGCTGAGACTTCTGTTGTATACTTCTCATTTTACTTTCTAATTTCCTGTCAAGAAATTCCTATTTTGTTTTCTAAAATCAACATTAATATGTGCCAAACTGGAAGTACTATTTTTACTTGATCATCTGTTCTCGATTTGATTGTGACAAAATAAACTAGATTTGTTATTGTTCAATAACAATTGGGTATGGATCTAGATTTATTATATTTCTAAGTACGAAGCTTAAAATGGCATGTCTTGACCGGTGTCACATCACTCGTAACACATCAATATTTTCAACTAAAATCTTTTGAAATTCAGAAGAAAAAAAAATTAGCATGACAAAACATTTCAACATTTTTTCTTCATTTTACAAACTTCTTTTTGCAAAAAAATTTCATAATTTTCACTTTTTTTTCAAATTTAAAATCCGGACAAAAAAAAGGTTAAGCATGACTGTCGTGTGATGTTTAACACGTTGTGACAAATTGATACTTCACGATTTTTAAATACGACGTATCTTCTTTCCAACATTTTTAGCACATCATATCGCATCACGTTAGTCATGGCCTATTTGTTATGTCATGTTATGCCAGAATATTCATGAGACACACATTATTTCTCAGTTTAATTTAGACTATATTCACCTCATGTTGTAGGGGTTAAATATGGATTTGGTCATTTTACGCGATCCAAATCGGAAACTGTCAGGAGCAAGAAAACCACGAATTCATATCATCTTGGTACTGTAAATGAGAATCAATTAGAATTAGTTGATCCAGACCGTTCTTTTAACCTGACACAAATCTTAAAGAGGACCCTACATCTTCAATAAGCACCGAATTGACTTTAATTCATCTGGAAGTAAATTTGAACTGTAAAGTTGCGGGCCCTACTGTACAATACTAAAAGGATACTTGTCTGAGAATGTCTGAGAACCACTGGACCAAAGTTGTCATATTCAAGGAACTGAAGGAAGACGTTACTCACCATGATCCTTATCTACGAGACTATTACCGGTGGGTCCGGCCTTGAGCCATTGATAGAGAGATGATGGAGGTTCAGTCATAGAGGAACTGTATGCTACACTCACGGTTGAACTGGAGGCATCTCTGAATGGTATTGGTGAGGTTCATTATGCTGGCGAGGAAAGCCCAAAGCTGACGTGGATTGATGCCGTAAATTCTTCTTGATTTCTTGATTTCGATTTTTTTTTTGAGAAACAAATGGGGTCTAGCTCTCATTTTCATTAACCATATCGGTTACAGTGGTTGGGTTTCTTGATTTCTTGATTTTGATTTTGTACGAACTTAATGAAGATGATACAAGTATTCAAATCCTTGTAACTGAAACAGTTCAAGCAATTGAATGAGATTTTCTGAGTTTCTCTTTTATCCCCTCCATTCCTCAGTTATCCAAAATTTAATTGTCCCTAAACTAGATCAAATTAGTGCAATATCTTTTGAGAGGGAGTCTAGTAGATTCAATGCCCATTTAAAACTCATTTTGAATTCCATGAATAGCACTTCCGTCCGATTTGCTTCAAAATATGTGCGTACTGCTTTAATATTTATGCGGATTAAGTGTGCACAAAATTTGAAGCGAATCAAACAGAAGTGACTCCCATTAATTCCAAATTTAAAATTCAATAGGCATCGGAACTATCCTTTTCCCTCTCTGATATTGTGAAAAAAAAAACAGTCGTAATATCTGATGCAATTAAGTCCTAAGAAAATCTAGAGTAATCCTAGTTGCTGAGCATTATTATAGTACAATTAATCAAATTGAATATTTTCCTGTACTTGTGGAGGGGCGAAAAATTAATTATTCTAATGGTTATTCATGTTGCAGTATTGTCATGCAGTTTTTGTCTCTGATTGAGGAACACTTATTTTATGGGAAACTTTGTCATGGTTTATATATACACTTTTTTTTTGTTATTATTCTCGCATGATGACATGAGAATTGCGCCTCAGTTAATTTTTCCCCTCACAATCTAAACCTTAATTTACCGTGTCACGTAAGCATGAATTTGAAAAATTAAAAGTACAATAATTAGTGCAATTGTAACAAGCGGGCATTCAATAGGCATCAGATCCAAATAGGTTAAGTCTGTTCTCTTAACTGTTTGACTCGTTTCATAATTTTTATGTGTTTATATGCACGAATATTAAAGCAGTGTACATGAATATTAAAGTGGTGTGCATGATTTATGAAATAAATTTAATGGTTCTGAACGGATATCAAATTGATTTGAGTACGGTGCCTATCGGACGCACTCCGCTCCCGTCAAAAAGAGAAAAAATGACTTGTAGCTAATGGACATGCAAGAGCTGTCTAGATATGGACGAATATATGCTTTAAATGGAATCAAACACTAAAAGCAGTAACTTCGAAAACTTTTTTGAGAATGCTTGGCTGCTTTTTGCCAGCGTACATTTTTTTTTTTTTAAAAGGCAAAGATTGCCCGTTTTATATATTGAAACTGATAAACTTACAGACTAAAAAAGTTCATTCCATCATCCGTACCAAATAAGCATATCAATATGCACCTAGGCACCTAACGGACACCTATTCATGTTTCTACTTTTTGCAGCTTAAGTTACTTAGTGAGAAATTAAGAGAATTTTCTTTTTGAGAGGTTGACGATTTTAAATTCAATTTAATTGTGACTGGAGTGATTCAATTTTTTTAAATCCTCATCACATATTAAAATATATAGTTTTAATCGGTCAGTGTTTGCAGATATTTGTGGCCGCACAAAAATGTACAACCCATCTGCACAATACTGTTAATTGAAGTGGATTGGAGATCAACAATTCAACATGAAAGCTCTATTAATCTGTCATGCCTCCTGATTTGCAAAACTAATGAGAGAAAAAATATTTGACAAATTCTGTCACGCTGTCCTGACATGCACCGCATTATTTGATATATATTTTTTACAATCACATATATCTGCACATGCAGCGCAATAATTGATCTTCTGTGTTACTTTGTTTCAATCTAATTATCCCCCGTTTTTTTTTTGTTGGATGACCTAAGATTTTGGTCCTTTATATTTAAATTAACCAAATTCAGTACACTTGAAGCACTTCAAGCATTAAAGTTAGCAAAACCTAATTGATGTAGAAATTGGAGGTGTTCAAACGGTCAGTTCAGTTGAACCGAAGTAAAATAGTCAAACGAAACTCAACGTATGGCTTGCTCAGGAAAAAATTTTGTTGATATTTTACTACTACTCAGCGTTTTATTTGTAAAAGAATAAAGTCACCCGACTAGTTTAATATATTCTCAAGAGATTTTCTATCGGAATTTTGAACATGCAACATTTCACATATAGAGCATTATTTTTGCCATTCTCTTCATTTGTAGTTAAAGCTTTCATTATGTGTTGCTCAAGAATTTAAAATTCAGAAGCCTGTGCTATATGAACATGCCATAAAAGATTGGATATTGTATGCAACTATAAATTTCAATAAGTATAAGTGAGACTAAACAAATAAGCAAAATTATTCTTGACACATTAACTTTATGTATTGAATGATAAATTTTAGAAGTATCAAAATAGTAAACTTTAAAGTTACCTGGTTTTCTAATTTCTAAATTTTCAATTTTTGCATAACATATGAATATTTAAACAATTAACCGGTAAGTATACAGTTATATGATTTTTACAAATGATCTATTAGAAAAATATAGCCGCAGAGAAACGCAGATACAACCCTAGTAATGTGAATATTTTGAATTTTGCATCAATTTTTTAGGTAAGGTTGGAGGTCAAGCCACCCAACTATTTAATATTTACAAATAATTATTTTTTAGATTTCGATCATGCGACCTCCCACACGGATAGCATTGCTTTCGTCACTAGATCAAAAATTAGTTCTCATTTTGTATCATTTCAGTAATAATTTTTTTTAATTCAACAATTGATGAAGTACTATTAAAATTAGATGATTTTTTTTAATTAAATCACAACTCCGGTGATGATTATAAGAATGGAAATATAAATCGGTATATCATATATCATTAATTATTATTATTTTCTGTATTGAAAAAATATGTGGTGATCGAAATATCAATTTAATTAAGTTGTTCGGATTAATGCTTTCAACAATGATTTAAGTTAACAGTTGGTTGAGCAAAATTAACAGATGCCGACATGAAAATTAATACATTGTTAACGTTCATTATCCAAACAGTGTCAACTCACTAAACTAATCAATGCTCTTTCGATTTGCTAGTCGACAACATAACTAGATTCAGGTCACAAATCACCAGAATCAGTACACTGACACGTGGGCTCACAGAGGAGCGATGGCACCGCCAAGATTTACCAGCACGTGCCACGTGTTTAGGTCCCCATCAATCTCACAGCCGATTGAAATATTGTTCCCTCCAGGACTCCAGGTGCTCCCAGCATGACGCAAGAATAGGGAGAGGGAGTCATACAAGTCACTTTCTCGTTACACATGTAATTTGCTGATGATTACTGGTGAAATTAAAAATCTGATAGCTGGGCATCTGTGATATGGGCATATATGCTTCTATAGGGAAAAGTACTTTGTTTGTATTTTAAAGGACGTAATTCAAACAATTGATTAAAGTAAATTATCTGCGTAGTCATTGTTAATTAAGACGTGTTTGGTGTTTCATTCCAGGGGAAAAAATATCTGAACTAAATATTGCATCTTTTATTTCATCAACAGTGAAAGGTTTTTATAAAGAATCCCTTTCAAATCTTTTAATCGCTCTACCAGGCGCCATCATATAATTTTTTTTGAGAAAGAAACTGGAGTCACGCCCTCATTTTCATTATATTGGTAAAAAAATGTTACAAAAGCTATGTAACAAAGGAAAAGCAATAGCAAAAAAAAGAAAAATACTACAATAAAACTATCCTAAGAACCAAAAAAAAAAAAAAAAAACGGATGGTACTAACGGATAGTGCCATCATATAATTTGAAATAGAGTGGAAGAAGATTTTTTCTTCAATTTATCTTTCATTTGTTTTAAACTTTTATGGAAGAAACGGATGGTACTAACGGAGTCAGAGTTTCTTCCTTTGTGGTCCTTACATTTTGAAGTATTTTGTTTTTGAATCAGTTTATATCAATTTACTTGTAAAGTTAGTATATGTAAACAATGGATTGGTGATATGGTTCGATGATGATATGAATCTTCATTTCAATGTGTAATTCATGTACTTATTGACGTGTTACATATAAAATCAATGCTGTTATTATCCTTATGTATGATTTGGTGGATGAACAATTGAACAAATATCAATCAATGGTATGTCATAATCACCATGCTGTAGCCATGGTTACATGGATTTGAATTTACTTTGAATAAATTTTAATGAAGGATTAATTTGGTACAAATTAATTACTTTCAAAATCAAAGTAAGAAATTTAAAATTTTCAAGTACTTAAATCAAAAGGTTGATATATATCATTAATTTACTTAAGAAAAAAAAATATTCAGGCGCTACCTTCATTGTGGTGATTATTGATGAATCAAAACTGATATATGATAAATTAAAATTAATTGAATAATAACGATTACAAATTCATATGTTATTTAGTTTGGTCCAAATAAATTCAAGGCTCCTTCAATATAAAATTTTCCGAAAATTGTCCCTTTCGCTATTAGGTCAACTTCTATTAAAATAAAATCTACAAACAATAATAATATTAGAGTAATTATATTGTCCCCTGTTTGGTCCCCTAAACGTCCCCCTAATAATAACTAACTGTGTTAATCATTAATTAACGACTTTAACCAACAGTTAGTAGTCCCCGTCTAACTGTCAATACCCACTGGCGAGACCACTATTATGAATACTTGCTCGATTAGGTATGAATACTTGTGCGACAGACAACTCGAAAATATGTCATTATGAATCTCATTTGAAAGAGAAAATTATGTAGAAGACGTTCGTGGTTTTAGATTTGCAAAATTCTCCATAGATCGTCAGAAATATTGGTTAGATTGAACGGAAAAAAAAAGCCACCTCTAAAAATGTGTAAAAGATGAGTAAGTGATGTGTCCAATTTTGTTTTTAAATACTTGATATCTTAGGTATGAATACTTGATGTATTATATATGAATACTTGATATCTTAGGTATGAATACTTGATGTTTTAGATTCGTAAAATTTCTCACAGATCGTTAGAAATATAAGCGAGATTGAATGGAAAAAAAATCCACCTCTAAAAACGTGTAAAAGATGGGTGTGTGATAAGAGAAATAAAAAAAAAGTTTATATGTTCAATTTTTTTAGAAATATTTGGTATCTTAGGTATGAATATTTGTTCGACGATGTATGAAATACTTTATCAACGAGATATGAATACTTACGTGACGAGTTATGAATACTTGAACGACAGAAAACCCGAAAGTACTTCATCATAGATCTCATTTGAAAGAGAAAATTACGTAGAAGATGTCCGTAGTTTTAGATTCGCAAAATTTCTCATAGATCGTCAGAAATATTAACGAGATTAAACGGAGAAAAAAAACCCACTTCTAAAAACGTGTAAAAGATGAGTGTGTAATTATAGAGAAAATAAAGTTGATGTCCAGATTTTTTTTTTTAATACTTGATGTCTTAGATATGAATACTTAGTATATTATATGATAATACTTGCACATAAGTATCCATACATACGCGCGCCAGTTGTAAATTTTTGAAATCATAAGCGGTTCCTCAAGTAGTTAACGTAGTTAGTGGTCCCCATCGTACTTTACACATCAGTTAATCAAAGAGACGTTTAGGGGACTGAATGGGGGGATTGTTAGTCGATCCCATAATATTATTAAACCAAATAATAAAAATAATAGCGAGAATAATGACAATAAATATATGTATACATCGGCTCCCTGTGCTCAATTGATGGTGTTAATATCGTGTTGATGCTTAACCGACCATTGGTCGATAAAGTACATAATGTATTTATAAAAAGAAAAATTCTGTGAGATTATAATTAAAACCTTAAAAATAAGAAAGTACAAATCGGACCGTCGCTCAGTCAAATAAAAACAGAAATTATAAAAAAGTTGATGCGCCCCGTTTCCAAGCCGACGAGCGTTGTCTTCCACTCTTCCAGTAATAAAAAATGGATATATCCTTTTGTAATATTTTCAAATAAACAGCTCCCAGTACCTGGAAACTGGAGATCTACAGTTTTTTTAATAACTGCTGATAAGTATCTATAGCTTTACTGACACGTCCAAAAGACCGAAACAAAGTTGTAAACCGCGTGACCCGGCGCCAACCAACCGTGATCATAATCAATCCCAGCTCTCCAACACTGACGAAAAGTATTTTAATTTTTTCCGTCTTTTTAGAATACTAATTCCGTAGGAAAAATAATTTAATTGCTCAGCTTTCGGACCAATGCTTTGTATTTATATCTTCATTTTAATATTATGCATGCAATTGTTCTTATTTGTCAAAGGCTGAGATTAAAAGATAAATTTTCAAATTAAATATCAATCCTATAATTACATAATCTGTCTTTTTTGATTAAATACATCTATTTTATGTGTAGAATTCTAAATTTAGTTAAAAACATATTTGCCACACAGACTGCTACATGGTTTGTCACAATTAAAATTGAATGTCTAGCGATCTGTTTCCTTATTTCTACTTACAGCTATCTCTGATTCCTGCAATTAAATTATTTTCTTATTTCTCCGTTTCGGACATTTCATTTCTCCTCTTCCTCTATATTTTCGACAATGAAAATAGAAACAATCATATATTTCCGAAATTTGTTTAGGGCTACTGTATCTTTGCGAATAGGTGAAGAGTAGATCTTGTGCTGATGGAAACAATCATATCTTTCCGATCTGGAGAGAAAATGAAGAATATCAAGAATTTTCGTGTAGAAAAATGATCTGTAGAGAAATTTCCATTATTAAAATAATTTTCATCAAAAATATATCTTTAGAGAAAATCCTTATTTGAATCATATAATTATATATTTCCCAATTTTGTTTCTTTACAGATCATTTCTCCTCTAAATCATTTAATGACATGTCTTGATTATGGAGAAAATTAAATATTAAATCGTACAATGATACTGTCCCCGTTACAACGCACAGGCACGATACTAATTTTTTTTATTAAGACCTATGCCCTTTAATTATTATATATAGAGATTTTCTTCACATTAAATAGGAATACAATAAATTGAATGCCCGGAACTAATTAGTAATTTGTTTAAATAGCGGAGGTAATTTAAATCTTTCTCAAAGGTATACTATACCCTTTGCAATACCATTTATATCAAATTAATTACAGCAATCTAAAAATAATTTAAACAATATATATTAATGTTGCGTGAAATTTTATTGATCAGCTATTTATGTATTCAATAAAATATCAGTGACGCTATTTTTAGTTTCAAAGTTATTTAAATTGGTTTGAAAACTACTATCAAGATTGTTAAGATAAGCAATTGCTGATGATCATAAATCCTAAAATTTACCTGTCAATTTTGAAGAGTAAAATTATAGATCAACTGTCAATTTTTTTTCTCAAGATTGTCAAGATAATCAATCGTCAAGTAATTTCTTCTTTATTTTTAATTCAAGATAATTAATTGTTAAGGTTGTTCCTTCATCTGAATATTGCTTATCCTGACAATAGTTTTAAAACCAATTTACATAAGTTTGAAACTAAAAAATAAATATATTGACATATATTTGGTGATGCATTAAATCACTTGTTGAACGATAAAATACGAGTATATGTTATCATATTTCATATGTATGACATGTATAATGTTAATTATGTCTACATTGACAATTATAATTTTTCAATATAAATAGTTGTCAACCTCCTCTTTCTTAAATTTATTTTAAGCCATTTGTTTAGCATATGAAGGCTCCGCCGTGTTAATATTTTTTTGATGAACTTTTTAGTAACTAATTGTTATATATGATCTTATTATTAGCCTATTACTTATAATTAACACCTTAGAAAATACATTCTGTTTTTTATTCAGAAGCTTTTCTAAATAGAAAAATCTTAACCCGCCAAAAATAACATCATTATAAAGGCTAAAATGAGAAGTTGCTAATCTTTCTCCTTACGTTCGCTGATTTATTCATAAAAAAATCTTTAAATATCCTAAAGAGCGGCTCCGAATCCCAATAGGGTCCCAGCAGTCAGTGAGTCAACGCTCTCGTTTCCCCTTCATTACCAAGATCCCGCCGTGCTCTCTCTCTCTCTCTCTCTCTCTCTTTAAATGCGTATCTCTCTCTTCGCTCGTCTCCAGCTTATTTCTATCGGATTCTATATTTCCTTTTCTTGAAAGAAAGATTTGAACATCGCCCTGAGGAAGAAAGAGCTGAGAGAGGAGGAGAGAGGATAGATCTACACGAGCATACCTCCTATTTCGAGGTTAGAATTTCTCTCCTTTGTTAAATTTTCTCCTTGATGGTTCTTTGTTTTTTGAGGGTTCATGGCAGATGCTGCCCTTAATTGTTCTTTGTTATTGTACTAATTTTACTATCTATTTTTTCAATTAAAATGGTTATCTTGCTGAGAATGAGTGTGAATCGGTATTGTCCCCCTTATCATGTCGTAATATAATTCCTTTAAAAAGTATAATGAGCAGATTGATGAAATCTTGGTTGTTTATGATTGAAATATGCCTTTTAATTCTGAATGCAGTCGACTGATGTTTTAGTTTAATTTTATCTCTTCATTCTACTGTAATTGAGAATGTTTTTTTAGTCTAGTTGTATTTGGAAATCATCCTCTTTCTCTATACGCTGGATTTTTTCTTTTCTTTTCTCTTTTTCTCATTTAAGTTTGCAGCAGTTATTACATATAATTTTCCTTTTCTCCAGCAATAAACCTCTGATTGATTTTTTTTTTTTATTGAAAGAAGTTACCATTGCTGTCCACCTACTCCTCAAACTGACAAAGAGTGTATGAACTGGGCGGGCAACAACACAGAGTTTTTCCAGTAACTCTAATAGCTTCCAACAAATGAAAGCAGAATAGTCAACAACTATACTATGTCAATTTGCATCTGACTGACTTTACTTGTGTGGTACAGATATCATGGAATCGGGATATTTGGTAGTCAAAACTGCACATGAAAGCAGCATGTTAAACCTTGGTTCCCTGGCTTGGATTGCAATCGTCGGATTTTTCACTGCTATTTCATTAATTTACTCCTTCCAGCTCCAGAAACAAGTTTCTCTCAACTGGGTCAAGGTTGCAGCACGAGAAAAGAGGCGATTACAAAAATTACTCAATTGGCCAACCTCTCCCCATTCATGGGTCAAGTCATGGCTTCTCTCTGACAGTCTCACCACCTGCTCTGTTTGTTTGATGAGCCTAGTTTCACCTCAATCAAGTAAAAGCAAAAGTGTTAGCTGTACGCCCTTTCAGATTTGTTCTGTATGTGGGGTCTTGGCTCATTCCAGATGTGCTCGATTCGTCACCAAGGATTGCAAATGCGTGGCTCAGGCAGGTGCGCTAAATCTAATTCACCATTGGTCAGAAAGGTGGTTTGATTCAACTGGTAAAGGTGACACCTCCTCCTCTTGTTGCTACTGTCATGAGCTGTGTGACATGCATGGTGCTTCTCCTATCTGGCGGTGCCTGTGGTGCCAGCGGTTTGTGCATGTCCAGTGCCATGCAAAACTGTTGCGCGAGGTGGGAAACATTTGTGATTTGGGGCAGTACCATAGAATAATACTGTCCCCCTTGTCAGTTAGAGAAATCAGTGAAGGAGAAGTCAATGGTAGTTTGTCAGTTAAGAGATGGCACAGAAGGAATAAGCGCAAGAACAACTGTTCTGTTAATGCTGCGAACAAGAAGTATGAAATAGTGAACTTGCATAGTGATGCTAGACCCCTGCTTGTTTTCATTAATGCAAAGAGTGGAGCCCGACATGGGCCTTCTCTGAGGAGAAAATTGAATACACTGCTGAACCCAATTCAGGTTAGTGCGACTTCATTTTCCTTTTAATCAGATGTCATACTTTTGAATCAAAGCTCAGTAATAACTAATTAGAAAGCACCTTAGCTCCATTTGGCATATTTAGTGTCGAACCATATCTCCTAAAATGAAAAACTGGTATGCTGATCGGATAAACTAATTTACTGAATTTACTTGCCATGGGGTATGAGCATGATTCATGCTCAACCCTTTAATTCATGCCTGAAATTGTGCATCAGATAAACTAATTTACTGAATAAACACCTTTTTTCTCAGGTTTTTGAGCTGGGTGCTTCTCAAGGGCCAGAAGTTGGACTAAAAATGTTTCGCCATGTCAAGCACTTCAGGGTTCTAGTTTGCGGTGGAGACGGCACAGTTGCATGGGTGCTTGATGCGATTGAGCGGTTCGAGTTTGAGTCGCCTCCACCAGTGGCGATTCTCCCTCTTGGCACAGGAAATGACCTGGCACGAGTCCTACAGTGGGGTGGTGGGCTCTCCAATGCCTTAGGGAAAGGTGGAATTGGTGGATTGTTACATGATATAGACCATTCAGCTGTGACAATGCTCGATCGATGGAGTGTTGCCATAAACGAAAATGTTGGCGGCCAGCTTCAGAATGTTAAAAAAGTCAAGTCTATGATGAATTATCTTGGTTGGTGTCGTGGATCTCAGTTTTCTAATTTTTGTTGGTTATGTTTGTGGTCGTTGACTTTGTCTGCATACTTTGTGTATCAGGTGTTGGATGTGATGCAAAAGTGGCTTATGAGTTTCACACCATGAGGGAAGAAAGGCCAGAGCTATTCTACAATCAGGTAATACTACCTTATATTTCCACAATTGGTTAGTCATTATTACTTTATTTCAGTGGACCATTTTTGTTCCTAAGCTATGAGGTTGATGACACTAATCTAAAAATTGTTTGGACTTGCAGTTCATGAATAAACTTATCTATGCAAAAGAAGGTGCTAAAGATATGCTGGACAGATCATGTGAGCATCTGCCATGGCATATGACCCTTGAAGTGGATGGAGAAACTGTTGAGATACCTGAAGTAATTATTTTTTTTAGTATTCCATATTTTAATTTGTTAAATTCTCAAACTAGCTATCTTTCCATTGGCCCGTCTTAAGCTAAATACAATTATTATGATTCAAATTATAAACAGGATGCAGAAGGTGTGCTTGTTTTAAACATTGCCAGCTATATGGGGGGTGTGGACCTGTGGCAAAAAGAGGACAGCTATGAGAACAAACGTGGTTTACAATCGATGGACGATAAAACCTTGGAAATAGTATGCGTAACCGGCGCTTGGCATCTTGGGAAACTTCAGGTGCATACTGAAGTCCTTATTTGAAACCAATGTTTACTACTTGTATCAGTAACGTTTCCACTTCTGAAATCTTCAATTTGAAGTCCAAATTAAGTCCAAATGGTGTGTTTTCCTAATATGAAATGAGACTCATTATAAAGGCTAAAAGTTGTTTGTGTTGTGCTTGCTAACAGGTAGGGTTATCACGGGCTCAGAGGCTCGCACAAGGAAAAGTGATAAGGTTGCACCTACATAGCTCATTTCCCGTGCAGGTCGATGGTGAGCCATGGATCCAACCCCCTGGCTGCTTAGAAATTACTCACCAAAACCAGGTACCTCTCCTCCCCTAGCAGGTTCCACCTCCATTTTGTTAAGCTTCCACTGTTTAAATCTTTAATCATAAAAATTCTAAAATTGAATAACAATAAAAATTGTTAGATGTTATCTATACAGTTCCTTTGCACACATACAGAAAGAATTATGGAATTTCAACAGTGTTTTCATTGGAATTAATAACTTCAAAATTCAACGTCTAGAAATTGTTCATGTCAGTGGATATTTACAAGCTCTTGATGCCAATCAAAACAAAGTTGCAGTGTTATAATTTTCATTTTCATGTGTCTGTAGAAAAAGTGATAAAGGTTACATCTATCGTTTTATTTTGATATATTTAGATTTTGAGTTATGGAAGTTCTAAATATTGAGGAATAATGGAGGCATCAAAGGTTGCATTTGAACTCTCCTCTGCCTATAATTGCAACTTTGACTGGTATTGTTCAAGTTTTTGACTTGGTCAAGCAAAACTTGTTCGCCGAATAGGCACTATTAATCATTGCATTTTTAAAATTATAACAAAACCAATGAGGAAATTGGTAGATTTTTGGTGTTGCAGTCATGTTCTCTACAAATGGAAAAACTTTGAAAGAAAAATAATTCTTTCGAAGGATAATCCGATATTCAAAATCAAGTCTGTAGCCAAAGCAGACTGGTATTATAATGCCCACTTAATAATACTGATGCTTTCTCTATAAACTATGGATGCAGGTATTCATGCTAAAGCGAGCGTCAGAGGACAGGTCCAAGGCCCATCCTGCGGCTGTCATGACCGAGGTTCTATTAAACGCGCAATGCAAAGGCATCATAGATGCCTCCCAACAGAAACTTCTCCTCCGAGAAATTGCTCTTCGTCTCTCCTCTTCTCGGACCCGTTAGTCTAATCCAGAGTACAATTATCCCTTTGTGCTCTTTGAAGCTTTTTGTCAAACACGTAGTATACAGAAGCTACATCACGAATGAATAGCCTGATGTACAGAATAAAATAGAGTAGAGCTGCTTTTTCTGTTTCATTGTACAGACTCGGTGTAAAGTTCCTGCTTTCCTATTTTCTCCTCTTCTCTATCAGAAATTTTGGTTTTTCTCCTATGCAGTGCAGTTTGGGTGTTTGTTAATACAATATATTTAGGAAGGCTGAAAGATGTAGACAAAAAATTTTGCTATATGTAATGGTTCAGCCGTTCAGGTGGCTGGAAATATGTAAATAGACAGTTTTGCTTGTGATGATATAGATAGTTTAGCAAGTTAATATTGTCCCTTCTTATAATGAAAGAAAGATTATATTAATTTCTTCTTCTTTTTTTTAGAATATATTAATTTCTGTTCTTATATCTAAAAGTCAGCATAACCAGATCTCATGATAGTTGTTATACTTATCTGTTAGTGTGTTCTTTGGGTTTCATGGCTACAAAATTGGTTATTCAGCTATATTATGGTCCAATTTTAGTAAGATTGACCTCCTTGTAGTAGGGTTGTAGCAAAAATTGTACCATCCTGTGCATAATTTCCTGTAAAGCACAACCATAGGTACTGTCTTAATCTCTCTAAACTAAATGTTAAGTTGGTTCGGATGATGGTTTTAAACTTTTAATCAAG
This sequence comes from Carex parvula, assembly GCA_025461045.1. Lineage (NCBI taxonomy): Eukaryota > Viridiplantae > Streptophyta > Magnoliopsida > Poales > Cyperaceae > Carex > Carex parvula. Next base: position 12,063 of record JAJGRW010004333.1, on the reverse strand, counting down.
CATTTATGCAATGTAATGTAATGTAACATGTAACAACTCAGCTGTCATGCAGGCCTTATGCAAACAAGTAGTTATTATTAAGGCTTTGGTTGAGAGGTACTGTCTTTTTTTAAATAGAAGAGGTACTGTTAAGATAACATAGCAGTCTGGTAATGCAGATCTTGCTCGTCACACTTGATAAGTGAAGGCGTACCTGCTAAACATTGTTTCCTAACATCCATATCCATTATTTAAAATTTAATAGATTTGAAAGAGTTCATGCTCTACAAGTTTACCATGCAAAGTTTGAGCTAATTTATGTACTAATTTATGCTCTACAAGAGTTCATCCCGTAAATCTCAACCGTACTAATTAAAGTTTGAGCTAATTTATTTAGTTCTGATTTATTTTCAGATCTACCTGATATCTCAGCCTATATTAAGGGGCCTAAATAATTTAAGAACCCAACGTACCCGTTGACAATCTGATTGCTGTTTCATTTCATTATATTAATTCCTTGTATAATAAATCTCCGGAAAGGTGTTCTAACATTTGGAAACTGAACATGTTCTCTTTTTTTTTTTCCGTTAAGAAAAGAGGGGGTTGGTAAAGTCCATGAAAAATGTTTAAAAGTGGTTACGTCATGTGTAAAAAGAACTCACTTTGCCAAATTTTGTTATATATTTTTGTTATTACCCACCTTGAAACATTATAAGATGTCATGGTATTGTATCATTATCTCACAAGAAAAATAGATTGACTTGCAAATACAGCAAGGCATAGATTCCAAATTGCATCCAATAATTGTACAAGTCTAGAAATTGCTTCTTCAACTGGTATTATCTACCTTCACACTTCCAGCAAGTCAGCCTTTCCCTTTTTGTGGTACATTACCAGATACTTGATTATAGTTTCTAGCAATTGTTTCACAATGATGCAATTTTGTAATTATAGAATACAGTGCTTACCTGTTGATTAAATCCAACTGGCATGGTGGATTCAGTACTCCATAGTCCATATTGATAACTGTATTAATTTTGGAAACATGAAAAAGGAAAAAGAACATGGAACCCCATTTCTTCCCAAATATTGCGAGTACAAATACACATGGAAAATTGATTTTCAGCAGTCTCTAAAATTACAGTAATACAATGGAAGTGGAAAAGAGAAAAAGAAGATAAATTATAGCACCTACAACTAAACTTAAATTCAAAGCTTCATAATTCAAACAACTGATTTTTGTAACGTAGCCTCCAATCCGAATCATCTGAAAAAACCAACTCATCTTCTCCTTCGACACTAATTGACTCAGCATGCACTTCTACAGAGCGGAAACCACATGTTGCATCTTGGTCCTTGGAAATCTTACTATTTACCTCAAATGGATCCTCAATTCCAAGTCCATCATCCTCACAATCTGATAACCATATGCAACAATCCTTTTCTCCCATTTCAAATATTCGACTAGCCAATCCGTCTCGCCATGAAATTCTCGTATCAGATTCTGGGGTTCCCCTGTTAGGGTTTACAAACCCACTCAAATCGACGGAATTTAAAGACGTGAAATCATGCCTGAACTGAAAGCTACCTCCAGGCAGTGGTAAAATAGAACTTACGTCACTACTATCCTTACAAGTTGTAGTCAAACTTGTTGATTCAAAAATGCTGGCAGTACTTGCTGCAATGTCTACTATTTGTTGGTCAGAACTAGAGAGCTTCATTGCAGATGATTCTGATGCCCTTTTCAAAATAATAGAGAAGGGGCTTATACTGCTATTGCTACTAGGTGTTCTAAGAATCATGGGTTCAAGATTAGACCCAAAAATACGGGTCTTTAATAAAGGAGAATTAGATTGCACCGGAGAGAACCGTGAGCTCGTTCCATTCCTTGATTTCTCATGAGAGGAGAGAAACCAATCAATTGAGGCTTCAGCTTGGCATTTTGTCGAACAGGTCCTGGGCTCAGAATCCCTATCGGTTATTCCAGAAGGGGAAGAAAGCCATTGGATGGAAGCTCCAGCAATTAATGGGGGTAATGAAGGAGAAGAGGTAGAAACCCTAGTTTTATCAGTGGCATCGAAACTTACCTCACTTCCATTTCCTAAGTTGAGTATGCCTCTAGGTCGGCATTTTCTTCGGTCCACCACACCCGTGACCACATGACCAGCTGCAAAGCAAACTGGTGTGGGTGCCACAGAGGATCCGCATGGAATCTCAGGTGAAATTGAGGCCTCAATTGGCGGTGTCGATCCTGACCTCTCTTCTCTCTTCTTCTCCCTTTCTGGCGTTATGATCAAAATACTCTGGTGGGGCTTAACGGGTTTGGATACTTTCTTTTGCTTCAAACCATTTGGTGGGTTTTTGGGCGGTGCTGATTTGGGCACGGGTCGAGTTCGTCTTGGCTGGAAGCATGAAGAAGCATTTGTGCTGGAATTGGAATTGGAGTTGGATTTGGAAGTGTATTTGGAATTGGATGTGGAGTTGGAAGCGGATTTGGAATTAGAAGTAGGTTTGAGGAAACGAAAACAACCAGTGCCACCAGTTCGGTTTAGATCGGTTAATGGGCCTCTTTGTATAGGTATAGTGGGATCTCTGGTTTTCGTACTTACTTTACATGGCTTATTCATGGCGGCTCTTACCCTATCCTGTTGTGCATAGATCCGTTAGAGAGGGAGAGAGAGAAATGAGGTTTTCTTGGGAAGGCGAGCGATTCCCCAAGAAAACCGTTGGGGTTTTACTACTTTTACTTTTTGTTCCTCTACCTTTGGGGACTTCTTTCTATGACCCCTGCGAAAATTTACAATTTCTTATGACGGCGGTGAATATCCGTTGTGATTCGTGCAGGATCATGAGTCGTGACTCATGACCAGAGTAGTTCGAGTACCTCTCTGCAAAATAAAAGAGCGGTGGTATTAACTAATAAAATTACTTTCCATATATAACGTCGGTGTAATACTCATAAATGCAGGGACCTGCGAGGTCTTGGGAAAATTACGAGCTAGCCGTTGTAGGTCTTGATGAGGCAGCTAGGCAGGTGCAGATCAGCTAAAAATAGATTTCTGTTTGTCTGTGTCGATTGGTTCGCGAAATTCTTGTTCGTGTCGCTGATTGGGTGGTCCCAGACTCTCCAAGAATATGCTATTGTGGTGCGCGTTTTAGTTTAACGGGATCCACCTTTCATTGTCAATCACTTCCAACAAGAACTGTTATAGGGATTCTGCAACAAAGGTTCAAACTTTTAAAAGAAAATCAACGAAGCTTGCACGCTTCGTCAATTTGAAATTTAAATTGGCATGCGTAGCATACGGACAATTTACCAAAACAAAAAAATTGCATGTGCAGATGAGCTTGTTCAAGATAAGAGTCCGTAGAATCCGAAATGTTTTATTTAATCAAAATTTAACCTGAAATAAATAAATTAAACATTCTGTATGCTTTGTTTATTTTTTCTTTAACGGTTACCCTTTCCATACGAGCAACCTATGATATTGCCAATTAAGAGCCTGTTCGGATGTCACGGGATTACACAGAATGAGATTTGACGGGGATGGAAATCTACTTTTGAAAAAGCAGGAACCCATGAGTGTGGGTATGTATATGATTAATTATGAAAATGTGTTGAAATGAGTGTTCGGTTGAACAATGAGATTTATTGTGAAAAATTCTATTTTTCTTTCTAAAATGTTATGATATTACACAATTTTTTTTATGAATAAAATATCAATAATACCAATAAATTAATTAATTAAATAATAACATAACATCACATCACATTACTTACTAATTATTATTTTATAACATAACATTCCTAATTAACTAGATTAAATAATGCAATTAAATAAGTAGATTAAATAAATAATACAATTTTCTTTATTATTATTATTTTATAAATTAAATAATAACATAACATTACATTACTTATAATTATTATTTTATAAAATATAAATATTGATAAATATTTATAACAAATATAAATATTGATAAACATTTATAACAAATATAAATATTTATAAACAAATAAACATTTAAAATATGTGATAAAATAAAAACAGAGAATGGCCCACCACGTGAGATAAGAGAGGAGAGAGAGAGAATGGGAAATTGAAAATTAACTTGGACTTCGGGTTTTGATTTTCAGAAATTTGCACTTAGTTGGGATTCACTGTAGGAACTTTTTTGGGAAAAATTACAAAAATTTTGGCCATCCGAACAGCCTTCGGGAATTTAATTGAGAATCACCTCAAATTCCATCCATTCCTAGTGGGAATGCGCCTGTCGAACAGAGCCTAAATGAAGGATAAGTTACACTAACAATAAATTTCTTTGACAACCGTTACAACTGATCAAATAGTTATAAAAAAAGTAAAATACAAACATTTTATTTATAGTTTATATTTAAATATGTTGTATATTAAATTTAATGCAACTCGAAAATTGATTGTTCATTCATCAAATAGTTTGACAAATTAACGGTTTAATTTTCTTTGGCACTTGATTGGTGACCAAACAATTTTCAAATTACACCAAAAATTGATACACAACTTATCTAAACTATAACATATTTGCAAATTAACTTTTCTATTATAATGATTATTTTGTCGGTTCTTGTGATTATCAAAGAAATATAGTTGACAATATATCCATTTCATTAAAATGAATAGGCACAAATGCTACTTTTATTTAATTCTTCTAACATGGTATCTATTTAATTATTTAATCATTAAATCTTTAATATTGATATTTTATTTACTTCCCCAAAATGTCGGAGACTATATATTAGGCATCATATGTTGTTGTTCGCGTCCAAAATACAATAGGCCTGCTTTCATAATTTGAAATATTGTTTTTAAAACGAACAGTTCAAGTTACATGCAAATTTGTAAATCAACAAAATTTTAGTCTCAGCGGATCACATGCAGATTAATTAATTCAACAAAACTTTAGGAATATGCCGCTGCTAGCCCTTCAAAAAAAAATAGAAAACTTTAGGAATATGGGTGGAAAGTGGAAACAGTCAAGCAAAACAAAAAGAAATTTAAGAGAATGTTTGCAGCTTCAAAAATCAGCGGGCAATAAATAAAACATAAAGTATAAAATCCGAAATTTTTATTAATATCCAAAATAAATATTAAATTACAAAATCTACATTATGTTTGACAAGATTTCGAAAACTGTCCAAACCGCGGATTTATTTTCTGGTTTTAGGCCGAATTACCGCAGATTTATTTTCCAATTTTGAAATTCCAAAACCACAAAAAGAAATTGCGATTTTGGTTTTTGAATTTCAAAACAGCAAATATAATTTGCGGTTTTAAGTTTTAAAAAAAAATAAATAGAAAATGTTATAATTTATTTATTTATTGTATTAAAATATTAGAAATATTTTATATATTTATTTTTATTAGAAAGACTGCGACAAATACCCGGATCAACATTTTTCAGGCCAGATTTTCCGCGGCTATAAGAAAAATTAAAATATTTCTTTGTGTGTATTGGAAAAAAAATAAAAATATTTTGAATCTGAGTTATTGATCCCGGTTCAAAAGTCACTTCTAAGATAAATACAAAAAATATTGTAACCCTTCTATTTTTTAAAATAAAAAAAATATCTCTGACATTCTCTACAAAGGATACTTAAATAACATAAAAGTTTTTTTTTTCAAAAATAGAAAGATCACAATATTTTTTGTATTTACCTAGAAGTGAATTTTGAACCGAGATCAATTACTCAGATCAAAACATTTTTATTTTTTCCAATAACATACAAAGAAATATTTTAATTTTTCTTACAGTCGCAAAAATTCGGCTTGAAAAATGTTGATCCATATTATTTGTAGCAGTCTTTTTAATAAATCAAATTATATAGTATTTCATCTATTTCAAAGAAATATATAAATATTTCTAATATTTCAATACAAAAAATAAATAAATTATAATATTTTATATATTTTTTTTAAAACTAACCGCAAATTATATTTGCGGTTTTGGAATTCCAAAACCAAAACTGCAAATTTTTTTGCGGTTTTAGAATTTCAAAACCGGGAAATAAATTTGCGATAATGCGGTCTAAAATTGGAAAATAAATCTACGGTTTGGGCAGTTTTCGAATCTTGTCAAACATGGTGTAGATTTTGAAATTTAATATTTTTTTTGGATATTAATAAAATTTCGGGTATAAAATGCATTGTAAAGATTCTCAGTAAGTATCATAACTTGTTTCAACACACTGTTCTCTGTAACCCATATAAAAATGTACGTCTCACACTAACAACGGATTCATATCACCTAAGATATCTCAAATTTTCTAGTTTGGATCCAGATTTGTTTGGACTACAAATACAACTATTGTAGTCACATATGTGCAGATTTGAATATGCAGTTAATACTACATGGGTATTATTTTGTTAACTTGTCATGACTCATGACTATAAGAATTGACCGCAAATATTAACAGCTCTTTTAAATCTACATATATAAGTCCATATTAAAATTCACATATGCAATCGCATACTACATAATTAATGTGTAATATGCAACCTTCCGCATTTTTTCAACATTGGTTACTTTAAAGGATCAGGACTTGTGCGTGAGTCGTCCATGGGATGCGGGGAGAGGACTTGTGCTTGTCCCGTCAAAATTCCTTTTATTCTCTGAAATCAGGTTGCACACCGGTCACCTCTTTTTATCGCTTCAATTCAACTTCTCGGAGTTTTCTCATATTAAGGCTGAAATTAACCATTGTTTCGTAAAATGTTGGTATCGAACAGGGCCTAATAATGGAGACCACGGAACCCGTACTGGATCCGGACTATGTTCAAATACCAAGATGATTTTATAGGCCCGTCGGTCTTTCACGAGGGAGAGAGAAGATTTACTTACACGGACTATTGGGCTTCTAATTGGGTTGGTTTTGATTGATTAAAGGCCCATATTTCTCATGCAGGTTCTTCACCTGCTCGTTACACAACTGATGTACATAGAAAATGAACTATATATTGCTGAAATGGTTCTCAGAAAGAACCTCTGTAAGATAGATTTAATGACGCAAGGCTACCTTGCTATGCGGAAAATTATTTCATATCATATTTTTTATACTCAATCATCTGAGATAATTTATTTTATTTGAAATTTATGGAAAGCATGGCTTTGATATTCAACTATTTTGAAAATTTCTCCTTAACACTGAGCATAAGCTGCATATGTTTGTTAATTTGAGTCTATTCATATGTTAAATTTTGCACCTTGAAAAGCGACTCTAATTATCAGGATTTCTTCTATCCGACACTCATCTATTCTTGCCAGAGAGTTCCCAGAATCCTTTGGCAATTGGAGAGATTAAAGAATCAGCTCACAACCATGCCTTTAATTAATTAATTTCTAACTACATTAGGTATAATCCGCATGAGTATCAGTTTATATGGATCAATGTTTCTATAATTTCAACCCTCTGTTCATGATTGAATGCCGTAGAAGGACGAAATTCGTAGACAGAGAAAAGGAAAGTAAGGCTTAGAATTATCTATTCAATGCATAAAGAGGGAAAGCTAAGTGCTCCTCAGCATTTGTTTTTGTCAGGAAGGATGATAAGTTAGACATGGTGATTATTCCCACAATCACCCTTCAAGGGTGGATCAAGATCATGACATTTCAGTTGCTGTGTAACATTTTTAAGGTGTACCTTGTAAAAGTTTATTTGGTTGATTTTTCTCATATCTTTATTTAATAGCAGTAAATAAGGACAAATAGAAAATTATTCTCCAATTCTTGCTTGTCATAATTACCAAAGTTTGACACGTGGCATTCATCGTCGCCGGACGGTACAGTTTGTGACAGCACAATATACATTCCCCTTTCTCTCTTCATTTAATAAATTCATAGGTCTAATCATCCTTCCCTTTATTTCAAGCAAAAAAGAAAGGGGATAAGGAATAGAAAAGGCAGCGATCGAAGAGGAAAGAGTGAATCCTTTCGGTATGGTATTCTTGCTATTAAGCCTCCTTTTCTCAAATTCGATGAATGAAATTCAACCAATAAATTTCAAATATATATTTTTTATCTATGTATTGTATTTTCATATATATTAGATTGAGCATTTATCAAGCATGAACCAAAAGTTTAGATCTCGGTAGTAATTTTATTTGTGAGATCAAGGTAATGAGAATGCATAGTTTCCACAGCCCAACGGTTGGAAAGTATTTTTTGTCAAATCCATTAGGATATGCATAAACGAGATCCTAAAGATCTACATTGGATTGTAGATATTAACAACTTACATTTCGGTTCCTTAAAAACAATTCTTCGATTTGTGCATTTCCTTCTTTTTTTGTGAGGAAAAATAAGTGTCTAGCACTTATTTGATTTATTGAATTTCTTGTTGTTTTGTAAAAGCATTGATGAACTTTCAGTTGATTTATTGAAGTTCAATCCTAAACATCTTATCATCCATATATCGTTGATTTATTTATTTAATTTGCACTAGAATTTGAATCTATCAACCCCTTGCTTCTAACTTTTTGTAAGCTTAAACTTTCAGTTGTGCTCTTGCTCAGTCTCCATGGATGTTGCAATTTCCCCAGCTGCAACCAGTCGTTGCGGTGCGTGCATTATCCTGGGGTGGTCATGCTCCCCATACTGTGTTTTTGCTACGTGCTTCCCCCCGAATCGCCCAAACAAATTCGCAATTGTTCAACGTGCTTTTGGGACTGCACTTGTTTGGAGGTGGCTTGCTCTCATGCCTCCTGACCAGCGTATGCATGCTTCTGAATACCTTGCGCATGAGGCCACCTACCGTCTGCGTTGGTGGGCTAAATATCATCCAGACTACAAGCATCCACCTGGTCAAGGAACGCTTATATATCACAATATTAGTGAGGAGGAGGGGTGGATGCGACTAGGAGCTGCAGCCGATGCAATTCGAGTGACGGTTCCACCTCCTAGCGGCATGCAGTTTCCTGGGGAGTGATTTGGCGTGAAAGAGAATGGAGATTAGAGAGGTGAGAATTAATTAAGGATGATTTTCGGCAAATGCCTGATTTCTCTCTGCTTATTATATAATGGTATGTTATCGTAAAATTATGTTATGTGTTATGATACCTTTTGTTGTCCTATTTGCTGGTATTACGTCAGAATTGGAACTGCTTTAATATATCTATTCTGGAGAATGCAGGAATTGTGTGAAATTGTTATTTGTTTTGGAAAAAAAAAAAAAGGTTTCAATGGTATATAAGGTAAATCTTAGGATTTTAACAAAAAGTATAGAATAAAGGTTTTGACAGTGCTAGGTCCTTGAAATGATCAAACAGGAGGGATGAAGATGGATATATCTTTCAGAGTTGATGTGAAGTTTCATGAATGCTCGACAGATAAATATTCATTGATAAATGCCACGATGGTTTAAATACATGTTATTTATAGATAAATAAATATAGAGAACATATACTTGTTCTGGAAAATTAGCAAAATAATGTCTAGTGTATATATTACTTGTTACGTAAGGAACAAGAAAAAAAACTGACCGTTGGAACCGTGGCGCTAGCTATTAACGTCTACGAAATATAATTTTCTGTGCAGAGATGCTCTTCTGGCTATTCAACAAGGTAATATTATATAGTCCTACAAGAACACACCAATTAACAGCTAGAATTAGTTTTATGATATATATATGCGATAATCAAAAGTTGTGCTTTCCTTTATTTACTTTTAGTAACATATTAATGTAACTGGATCCATGATTCTGTGCCGGAGGTTAGCTTTATATATATACTTGGAGAAAAACAAAATTCAAGTCACACTTATTTATCACAATTTTAGCAAGGAGGCGGGTGATGCGATTAGGTACTGCAGCTGATGCAAATTAAAGTGAGGATTCCCCCTCTTGGCAAGCAGTTTTCTAGTGAGAATTCTAGCAAATGAATGCTAATGGACAATAGACTGGTAAGAATTAAGGAGGATTTTTTTGGCAAATATCTCATCCCTCTGCTTGTTTTGTAAAAGAGTGTTATCATAAAATGTCATGTATCGTGTTACCTTTATTGTTCTATTTGCTGGTATAACACCAGAATTCGAGCAGCTGACATGGTGTTATAAATCTATTGTGGAATATGCAGGATTATGTCAAATTATCAATTTGTTGGACAAAAAGAAAGATTTTGAGATGCTCGTGCAATGAAGCCTTAATGGTATATAAGGAAAATCTCTGGATTTTAACAAAAAGTATAAAAGAAGTGTTTTGCAGCGCCAGGTCTTTTGAAATGATCAAACTTTGCATCAAAACACAAGGAGAGGAACAGAGATGGAAATTTCATTTCAGAGTTGATGCCAAATTTCACGAAAGCTCGACAGAATAGAGCAATTAATATTCAGTAATAGAATGCAAAGTATATAGATTGTTTCAACTACATGTTATTTATAGATATAGAGGAAAAAGAGTATAGAGATCATATACATGTTCTGGTTAATTGGTAAAAGGATTTCTGACATATATTTAACTTGTTACGTAAGGAAGAAGAAATATAAACTGACCATTGGAACTGAGGCGCTAGCGTTAACTGCTACAAACCATACTTTTTATGTGCATGCATGAATGTTCTTCTGGCTACTCAATGAGGCAATATTACATAGTACTACAATAATACAATTAATTAACAGCTAGAATTTATATAACGGTATGCAATCGATGTTCACAAAATTGTCTTCGCTAGAAACTGCTGCTTTAACTTAGCGAATAGTAGCAATGCCCAAACTTTTGCCTTCGGCTTTTTTTTTTTTTTTTGAAGAAAAATGTGGGTCTAGCCCGTATTTTCATTGATTTAGTTTGATTTGTTTCTAACAGCTAGCAAAGTAATGTAATTGGATCCGTGATTTGCACCCGGAGGTTAAATTGATATGTAAATTCTGAAAGAAAAACAAAACTCTGTTGTATTCCTCACCAACAAACTATTTAGTTTACTCAGTTTTATCTTTTATGACGCTGATGATAGGGAGGATGATGATGATAATCAGACTAGCTCTGTGCTGTTATATAGCCTATTTAAAGCAACTATACAATTCTTATGTTCTCACTGTCAACATCAGATTTGTTCAATGGAAAAGAGTTGATGTCAATAATCGATATCTTTCAGAATAATATGATCTCTACATATCCAGGAACCTTGTTAGTTTCACCTCTTGTTTAATAAATTGAACAGGAAGCAATCAAATACAAGTTTAAATCTATTAAAGATTAAAAAAAATTCAATTCAATTGTGTGAGTATACAGCACATTGAATAGAAATATTTGTATATCTTCAATTACCTATCAATCTGATAGGTAATGACATTAAATTAATTTTTGCTTCTTTGATTGATTAAAAATGCAATCTTTAAAATATATAATTTACTTTCTCGAATTGATTTATAATGCATATGTGAAAATGAGTATTCAGTTTTAATTCCCTGAATACATCTGTTAGTTCAATCATTTGATCTCTTCCAACTCTATTTGATGAAATACGCTTAAAACCATTCTGTTACCATGCATGATTTTAATTTTTTTTTCCTGATTTATGCAGTCTCTAAACGTTGACAGTTGCAATAGTTTAAAGTTTCTCTCTCTTACTAAGTTAAGACAAATAAAATGACAAATCAAGTTTAATTAGTTAGGACAATCGGGAAATTTTTTCCTAAATTAACCAATTTTGATCAATGTGCAACAAAACTGTGCAACAAGACAATTTTTTCCTAAATTTCTCTCTAACTGTGCAACAAAACTGCAATTTTGATCAATGTTTGACCCTTATTTTAACCTTGATTTATGTTTAATTGAAATCCATGTAAAGACCATAATAATTCATTATATAAATATTTCCGAGCTACTTGATTGTTACACTAACCTGCTTGCAGCTTGCTTATCGTCAAAATACATCCCAAGTTCGCAGCCATAATGAGATAGCAATAACCATTGAGAATTATGATAAAATTATTTCAGACACATTCATCAATCATCAATAAAAAAAAGCACATCAACTATGTGAACGTGCACAAAATTTTAATTGAAGTGTGAAATTATTTGAGTAAAAATAAGGATCTAAGTCCTTATTTATTTTA